>OU611994.1:10000-32500 GCA_914767915.1 Agriopis aurantiaria | reverse complement strand
AGACACTTGCGGCATACATAATCACTGGCTCCACAACGGCGGTATAGATGACGCGGATTACCCCCGGATGAAGACCCCAGCTTATTCGTGCTGTTCTGGCTAGTTGTTTGTAAAAGCCTAGGGCTTTCCTACAGACGTTACCTACATGGCTGTTAAATGTAAGTTTTCGGTCTATGGTCAGCCCCAGGATTTTAATTTCCTCTGTCATGCCAATGCCGACCCCGCCCATGCTCAGGCGTGGGGTATCATATTTCAACTTTTGTGTCAATAACATCGCGTTCGTTTTGTGCGGAGCAAACTTTAATTTATTTTTGATACCCCACTCCCGAACATAGTCGAGAGCGGCACTTGCACGACTTTGGACATCCAATGCTGTGTCTCCATCGAACAGCAAAACCACATCATCCGCAAACGCCTGGCAGTAGTAGCCTCTTTGTTCTAGTCCTTTGAGCAAAGGATCCAGCAACAAGTTCCAGAGAATTGGACCCCCAATAGATCCCTGGACGCAGCCTTTATTTGTTGCTCTGGATATTTCCTCACCGGCGTACCTCAGCTTCACCGTTCTGTCATGCAGATAACTATCTATCAGCCTTCTCAGATTTGTTGGACATTTTTCCTCTGCCAAACGGACTCTTATGGCAGGCCACCATGCACTGTCGAAGGCTCCCTCTATGTCTAGTGATATCATTGTAATGATTTTCTTTTGTTTCAGCTTTTCGCGTATGAGTTTAACTAAGTCATAGAGGGAGTCTTCTGTGCTCTTTTGGGGCATGAATCCGTATTGGTGAGTACTTAATTTTGGAAGTATATGCCATTTCACTCTGTTGATCAGCATCTTCTCAAGAATTTTACCCATCACTGGCAACAAGCCAATAGGCCTATATGATTTAGGCTCTGTATACCTTTCTTTCGCTGGTTTTCTCAGAGCCACCACCGTCGCCTCCTTCCAGATGACTGGGAAGTGGCTCAATTCAAGGCATTTGTTTGCCAGTGATAGGTAGATTCCCGAGTTGTGATTGATGGCACGCTCGCAGATGTCAGCGGTTAATCCGTCGGAGCCCGGGGCTTTTTTAGGGTTAAAGCTGGCTACTGCAGATTTTAATTCTTCTGGAGTAAACGGTGGGTCATGGTTTTCATCATGACCCACTTTGTTTACTTTCTCAGCTTCAGCCCTGATCCGTTTGTGCTCCTCGTTGTCGTCATCTGCGTTATCGTTAGGATAAAATGTCTCAACCAGTAGTTTAGCTGACTTCTTTTGGTCCAATGTCTTTCCGTCCTTAATGAGGGGTAGGTCTTCCTTCCTCCTTTCTGTCCTCCTTATCACCCGATAAATCCCTTCCCATAACCCTTCCTTATTTTGTTTCCCGCAAAATTCTTTCCAACTGTCTATTTGTCGTTGTTTTGCTTCTAATTCATATGTTTCTTTTGCCCGCAGGTACTCTTGGATGACTTTATCCCTACGGACTGGCGCTGCCCATCGGATCCTTCGTCTTTTGGTGAGTACTTCACGTTTTAGTTTGGCGAGCTCTTCTGTCCACCATGGAATGTTAAGTACGCTATTATTTTTCTTAACCGGTATATTGCTGTTACATGCCTGAATAATTATGTTTATATAGTTTTCTATTGTATGCTCTAAGTGAATTTTATTATTAATTTTGATTATATCTATTTCATTTATTTGATTTTCTACCAGCAACTGGGCCATTTTCTCATGAAAATGTACCCAGTCTGCTTTTTTGCTATTATATTTTCTTGTTGTACGGCTTATATTTGTACCTTTAGCTTTGGTTAGTCTAATTTTAAATAATAGCGCGTTATGGTCTGAGCTCGTCATACCCTCTTCAACTCTCCAGTCTTCAATTAAGTCGAGTAGATCCGATGTGCACGCCGTGACGTCAACGAAGCTGGAGTAGGTCTTATTTCCCCTAACTGTGTCGAAGGTCGGGGTGTTGCCTTCGTTGAGTACCTGCAAGCTCATATCTTCAAGCGCCCCAGCCATTTCCTCGCCTCGATCGTCCACTCGAGCACTTCCCCACCATGTGCTTTTTGCGTTGGTGTCACCGCCTATTATTATTTTTTTGCCAAATTTTTGCTCTATTTGCTTTAACTGCTCCAGGTATGGCTGTATGGGTGTTGGATCAGGTTCGAAGTAGAAGGAGACTACAGCAATCTCCCATGCGGTTGTCTTCAGTTTGACCACTACGATGTTGTTCGTGGTGTATTCCGGGTATTGGATAACATCCATGTTACTGTCGAAAACCGCGATGGCAGCTTTCGTAGTTCCGCTGCTCTGCTCAGTACACTGGAAAATCCTTACTCCGCTGTAGTCTCTCATTCTGCCCACTCCTCCAACATACGGCTCCTGGAGCAGTGCAAACGCTATCTTCTTTTCAGTGGCTTCTAACAATAACTCGTTGGTTGCCAACTGTTTGCGCTGCAAGTTGGCTTGGACCGCAATATACGGGGTCGTTCTTGTCAGTGCCGAGTTTACCACTGGGACCACCTTAGCAATAAGCAACTGACGCCCGCGCCAACGCTTCCCATTTCCGTCTTATTGCACACTCATTGCTGAAGGCATTATGTTCTGTTCTATCGAGCTTGGCGTGGACACAGTTGCAACAGGATGGCGCGAGACCCGCCAGCCAGTCTGGGCATGCCGCCTTCATGTGGGGACCCCCGCAGTGGCTGCACTTTTCCACCGTGTTCGTGCAGAAGCGCCGCCCATGCCCGTATCCCAAGCACATGGAGCACTGCACGAGCGGCGATTGATCTTCCACTCGAACACGCTGGAGGTCGATGTGCATGGATCCGGCGTCCGTCATCCGCTGCCATATCTGCGGGGAGACCCTCAGTACAATGTGTGTGGTGTGCGGGTGGTTAGGTTAGGTTAGGTTAGGTTAGGTTAGGTTAGGTTAGGTTAGGTTAGGTTAGGTTAGGTTAGGTTAGGTTAGGTTAGGTTAGGTTAGGTTAGGTTAGGTTAGGTTAGGTTAGGTTAGGTTAGGTTAGGTTAGGTTAGGTTAGGTTAGGTTAGGTTAGGTTAGGTTAGGTTAGGTTAGGTTAGGTTAGGTTAGGTTAGGTTAGGTTAGGTTAGGTTAGGTTAGGTTAGGTTAGGTTAGGTTAGGTTAGGTTAGGTTAGGTTAGGTTAGGTTAGGTTAGGTTAGGTTAGGTTAGGTTAGGTTAGGTTAGGTTAGGATAGGTTAGGTTAGGTTAGGTTAGGTTAGGTTAGGTTAGGTTAGGTTAGGTTAGGTTAGGTTAGGTTAGGTTAGGTTAGGTTAGGTTAGGTTAGGTTAGGTTAGGTTAGGTTAGGTTAGGTTAGGTTAGGTTAGGTTAGGTTAGGTTAGGTTAGGTTAGGTTAGGTTAGGTTAGGTTAGGTTAGGCTAGGTTAGGTTAGGTTAGGTTAGGTTAGGTTAGGTTAGGTTAGGTTAGGTTAGGTTAGGTTAGGTTAGGTTAGGTTAGGTTAGGTTAGGTTAGGTTAGGTTAGGTTAGGTTAGGTTAGGTTAGGTTAGGTTAGGTTAGGTTAGGTTAGGTTAGGTTAGGTTAGGTTAGGTTAGGTTAGGTTAGGTTAGGTTAGGTTAGGTTAGGTTAGGTTAGGTTAGGTTAGGTTAGGTTAGGTTAGGTTTTTTTTTTTTTTTTTTTTTTTTTTAATTGTGGGCAGCCAAGGGAAAATCCTGCATGGACGTCTGGGAATGGAGGGCCCAGACAGTGCCGGATTCTTACCGGCTAAAAACCATTGGCTGCCGCAAGCTACGCCCCCGAATATTCTTTCAGGATTGTATTACTGTTTTTATTTTCTTATCACTATTACAATTTCAACTTAACGCTAAGTTATATCTTCTTAATATTAAAACATTTCAAATTATTAGGAGCAAAGAATACTACATACTATATAAAATAAATTAATGTATATATAAATGTACATAATTGGGTGACTAATTACCTTACAAGTTTACATAATTGCTATATTGTTTTAAACTACTTTTACTCTACATTTAAAAATTTTCTTATCTATAATCTTTATTTTGCTATTGTTTATATATAACAATATATAACATAACAAAGCTTATATATCTGTTCTGTTTCTTTTGTTCACAATTTCGCATATATGAGTGCAGTAGTTTACAAATTCTGCACTGCTCGTCTTACTTGTTAATAACTCGTGAAAGTTATCTTTATTGATTTTAACACCTATTCTCTGCTCCAGATCAAATCTTTCTACTGCGTGGACTGGGCATTCAATTAGGATGTGCGGCACATCCTCGACAATATCTGGCTCACAGATGCATGATGGATTCTCCTTGCACTTGAATCGCGTCAAGTACTGAGAGAATCCACCATGCCCCGTGAGTATTTGCGTGAGCTTACCCGCTGGTCTGACCTTACGCACGAAACGGTAGGCGCTTCTGACATCCGGAAGGAAGAGTTTAGTGGTGGACGCGGTGTCCCCGGCTTTATATCTAGCGTTCCATTCTATCAAGAATGTATCCCGAATTAGCCTCTTTATGTATGAAACGGGACACCGGTCGTACTCTGGCCTCCTTCTGGACTTCAGTGCAGCCTCTTTAGCCAGTTCGTCAGCGCGTTCATTGCCTGGGAGTCCCGCATGGGCTTTAACCCAGAATAAAGATACATCTTTTCCCTGGGTCAAAGCCGTTCGCAGGTTTTCCCTAGTCTCTACGGCCAGAGGGTGAAGGGAGCCATGGTTAGCGACCGTCTCCAATGCGGCCCTCGAATCGCTGTATAGACCAAAGCTACCCTCCACCCTCTTGAGAATCTCGCCCGTAGCCTTGCATATGGCTAGAAGTTCCGCCTGGTAGACTGTGCAGTACGCGGACAGACTAAGCTTGAGGTTCTTGATCTCGGCTTCACTATTCCACAAGGAAAGTGCAGCTCCGACCTTCCCCTCAATCTTGCTTCCGTCGGTGAAGATTCGCACCTCCTGCACATTGTACCTGTCCACAAGGCTTTGGTCTACCAGTTGGACAAATTCCAGGTCCATATGCTCAGCTGGATGAGGAGTTTCTGCAAACCTTACCGGACACTCGGTCTCTCTATCTCCTAGCTCCAGTAGGGACGACCCTCTCTTTGCCTCGTACAGAGCGGCTGCTTCTTGTATCCTGAGGTCGAGAGGCAGTATCCCCGCCAGCACCAGTGCCGAGTGTAAGGAGACTGTTCGGTAAGATTTGCAGAGCTTCTGGGCGAACCCTCTCTGGACCGTATCGAGCAACTTACGCACCCCGATCTTCCTGGCTGCGGGCGCCCATATTGGTGAAGCATACATTACGATAGGTTCTATTGTAGCTATGTAGATCGTGCGAATGACCTCGGGGTGTAGACCCCAATCTACTCTAGCGGCTTTAGAGAGCTGCTTATATATATCGAGCGCTTTCCGGCATTGCAGCGCGACGTGCGTGTTAAAAGTCAGTTTGTCGTCTATCGTCAGTCCCAGGATCTTGACTTCCCGCGACATGCCAACGCTTACCCCTCCCATGGTCAGCATTGGGGTGTCGTACTTAAGTTTCTTGGTTATCACCATTGCGCAAGTTTTATGCGGCGCAAACTTCAACTTGTTCCGAACTCCCCACTGCTGCACATGGGCGAGCGCTGCATTGGCCTGCCTCGACACGTCAAGTCCAGTGTCTCCGTCGAAGATCAACACTACGTCGTCAGCGAAGGCCTGCACATACACTCCCTTCTCTTCCAATTCCCACAGCAGAGGGTCCAAAAGAAGGTTCCATAGGATGGGACCACCTATTGACCCTTGCACGCAACCCTTGTTGGTGCTCCTCGTGCATTCTTCCCCGGCGTACCTTACACTGACTTTTCTGCAGTCGAGATAGCTATCGAGTAGCCTCCTGATATTGACCGGACATTTTTCCTCAGCCAGACGAATTCTGATGATCGGCCACCAGGCGCTATCGAAGGCCCCCTCTATGTCCAATGACACTAGGGTTACCAGCTTCTTCAGCTCAATCTTACCCTTGATACGGTGTATTAGTGCATAGAGGGCGTCTTCGGTGCTCCTCTGGGGCATGAATCCGAACTGGCGAGTACTAATCCTCGGTACTAGGTGCCACTTAATCCTTGCTACTGTCATCTTCTCCAGGACCTTCCCCAAGACCGGCAACAAGCCGATGGGCCTGTAAGCCTTGGGGTTCGTATAGTCGTCCTTGCCCGGTTTTCTCAGGACTACCACGGTTGCCTGCTTCCAGATGTCCGGGAAGTGACCTATCTCTAGGCACTTGTTGAAAAGGGCTAGGGACCCGTCCAGGTCCTGGTAGATAGCTCTGCTGCAGATGTCCGATGTGAAGCCATCCGCTCCTGGGGCCTTCTTTGGATTGAAACTCCCAACCGCGGTCTTCAGCTCCAGCAGTGTAAACGGTGGGTCATGACTCTCATCAGTGTTCCACTCGTTTACCCGCTTAGCCACATCTCTAGAGCGGCGATGATCTTCATTGTCAGTTTCCTCCAGGTCTTGTGGGTAGAATGTCTCCGCTAGTAAGTTCGCCGACTCTCTTGGGTTTAGATATGCACCATCTTTGGTTAGGGTCAAGTCTTCTTGTCTCCTGGTGGTCCTTCTGATGATCCGGTAGATACCGTCCCATACTCCTTCCTTGTCCTGTCTTCTACAGAACTCCTTCCAGCTGTCTATTTGGGCTTTCTTGGCTTGGCACTCATATTCTTCTTTTTTCCTCAGGTACTCAGCTACCACTATTTCTCTGCGGTACGGTGCCGCGTTCCTGATCTTACGCCTGAAGGTAGTGGTAGCTTTCTTTAGCCTTGTGAGCTCATCATTCCACCATGGGACCTTGAGTACTTCCGTACTCTTTTTAATTGGCATACTGCCCTTACACGCATTAGTAATGGCGTCTGTAAATTTAATTAGGGTAATTTCAAGTTGAGTTTTAGTCTTTATGTTATTAATAGATTCTAAATTTATATCTGATTTTAATTCCAAAAATGTGTTATTGAATAGGTCCCAATTAGCCTTCTTTGTATTGTAGAGCCTCGTTGTTCTCTGTACTTGGAGCCCTTTACTTTTGCGGAGTTTAATTTCAAATAAAATGGCGTTGTGGTCCGAGCTCACCATCTCCTGGTCTACCCTCCAGTTATCTACCAACTCTAGTAGATCTTCCGTGCAGGCTGTAATGTCCACGAAGCTGGTGTACACCTTATTACCCCTCACGGTGTCAAAAGTTGGTGTATCACCGTTATTGAGTACCTGTAATCCAGACTCTTCCAGGGTCCCGGACATCTCAACCCCCCTGTGGTCTTCTATAGTGCTACCCCACCAGGTGCTCTTGGCGTTGCAATCGCCTCCTATCAGCAGTCCTCTTGAGCCCAACTCCTCTCTGATCTTCTTTAACTGTTCCAGGTATGGCTCTATGGGCTGATCCGGCTCGAAGTAAAAGGACACCGCCGCGATTTCCCAGGCACTGGTTCGGATTCTCACTACAACAATATTGTTGGTCGTGAGTTTCGGACACTGGACGACGACAAGCTCGTCGTCAAAGACAACAATTGCCGCCTTCACAGTTCCATCTCCTACTGCTGTGCACTGGAAGATTCTCGCCCCACGGTAGTCCTTCATCCTCCTCACCCCGCCCACATAGGGCTCCTGGACCAGTGCGAAAGCGAGTGTTCGTTTGCTGGCCTCTATCATTAGTTCCGTGGTTGCCAGCTCTTTCCTCTGGAGGTTTGCTTGGGCTACTGCATATCTTCTGGTGGAATTGCCTGCCCCTGAGCGACGTGGAACCACCTTAGCAATACGCTACTTTAGCCCTCGCCAGTGCCTCCCACCTCCTACGCACCTGACACTCGGAGCTAAAAGCGTTATGCTCTGTATTGTCCATTTTGGCGGCCACACAATTGCAACAAGTTGGCGCTGCTTCCGCCAAGTAGTCTGTGCATTGATTTCTCATGTGCGGGCCGCCGCAATGGCTGCATTTTGGGGTGGTATCTCTGCAGAACCGCCGCCCGTGTCCGTAAGCCAGGCACATAGAACACTGCACTAACGGAGACTGGTCCGCGACCCTTATCTTCTGCATGTCTATGTGCACTGCACCCTTGGCCATCATGCGGTTGTAAATCTGCGGAGATACCTTCAACGCAATGTGGTTCGTGAGCGGGTTTCTGGCACGTCTCTTGAATCTGACCTCCACCCGATCGTCCTCCTTGCCGAGGCCATGAAAGACCTCCCCATTTTGGTTTCTCAACGCGGTCAGGACGTCTTCGTCGCTATTGAACGTTAATACGTCCTTGAGAACCACCATGGGGTCTTGGTTCTTCATCTCCTCGACAATGAGGCGATCATCCGCGCTCTTAAGTCGCTCCTTTATCCTATTCCTTTCGTCTTCCGTTTTACATCCTATGATGACCTTCTTATCTTTAACCTTCCGAACCCTCTCGACAGTCACCCATCCGTCTTTCGCGTTGACAGCTTTCCTAATTTCACTCATAACCTCCTCTCCAGTATGGTTCTCATCTTTCGAGGTTATGACGATTGAGTGAAGTGTGCTTCGCTCAGGCCTTCCAGGCCGCGCCGCTGCGACGCTGGCATAGGAAGCTTGTTGTTGTGAGGTTGTATGGTGCAACGCGACAGACTCCTTCAGCTTTTCCATTTCCATTTGGGTCCTGTCTATCTTTTCCCCTTGCTCTTTCATCATCCGAATTAATTCCTGACTTTCATTTTTCCTGTTACTAATGCTTAATTTTTGTGTTTCAGATGCAGCCTCTGCCGCCTCGTCCACCATGAGCTCGTACATCTTCTCTACCGCCAGCGTGATGCCCTCTTTAAGGTCTTTCCTGAGATTGTGAGACTCGGCAATGCAATCCTTAGCCTTCAGAAGCCAGTCCTTACACCTCTTCACCCTATCGGTAGGTTTCGATGCGTCTGCCGCAGGATTCGGCGACCCAACCGCGGTCTCCGCGGATGCTCTCCGAGCCAAAGGCCTCCTCACCAGGGGCGCCGCCCTCTGCTTAGGTTTCGTGAGGGCCGCCGGAACCGGCGCCAGCTTAGCCGGCTTCTTAGGTGGGTGAGCTTGCGCTGCTGAGGCGCCTGGTTTGGGATCTCCAACACCACTCTCCCATTCTCCTATACTCCACCGCACACTAGGTGCTTTTGTCTGGGTTTTAGGCGAAGGTCCTGCCTTCTCCATATCGCTCGGGGAGACCGGTGTGCTCATGTCGGTATTTTTCTTGACTGGTGTATGTGCAAGAAACATGGTCGGGGGGAGCTTAGTCAGTCAGTAAAGTGTCGATATGTCAATAAACAATATCAGTCTTAATCTAAGTGTACTAGTCAAAAGTCAAAGTAACACGCACAGTTAAATATATCGTCGATATCTGTCAAAAGGAACAGTATCGGTCTAATTACACGTATCCTAGGTGTGCTAGAACACACAAACACGAAACACACGAACAAAAAACAAACACAAAATATATTAGTTAGATAATAAAATGGAAATAAAAGTTGATAATATCACAATCGTGTGTTTCGATAAACAAAACAAACAAAGTAAACAAACGCAGAGGTCAGGTCACGTTAAGAGGTTGCAACAATAATACAGCCCTATAAGCGTTCATTCGACTGTACCTATATCTGTCTATTCACTTCCCAGTTCCTATGTTTCAGGTTCGCGAGTTCCAGTCAGCCAGCGAGTATGTCCCCGAGCACCAGGAGTGTTCCCGGCGGTCACAGGCGCTGTGTCTACACTAGGTAAGTGGCAGGTAGGACAGGCAAGTCAGCCGCTGCCCTATATAATTAGCTGTTATAGTCAATTATAATAATCTAACACAAATATATATATCGATAGTCTTTAAAAAAGTGTAAAGCGCTTTGTCAGAAGTAAAACTACAAGTATAAAATAGAAATCGATATCTGTCAAGAAAACAGCACTCGTACCGGTCTGACTCAGTCCTACACTTAACTAACTTATAATTATACTAATTTTATTAATTTGAGTATTTGTTTATATTTTACAGGTGGCGAATGCGGCGTGCAGCGGACAACGGACAACGGGCAGCCAACGGGCCCCAGGTCGTCGCGGCGGGCACAGGGAGATAAGTACGTATGTAGGTGTCTGTCTGCAGCTAATTTTATTTATTTCCAGATGTTCCGGCGCGCAGCAGAACTATAGCGGCAGCACCACACTACGGCAGCACTCCCGGTGTCCGACGCTACGAGAAGAATGCACCGCACTGCACCTCAATCTCGGTATGTACTTATTTATATCAACAACTTACTTATACTAGTTATAGTGTATTTAAAATCGGGCCGAGCCTATTTAAATTTGTATATTAAAATTTAAAAACTCAAAATAAAATTACAAAAATTCAATTAAAAATTTTAAAAACTTAAATTCTTAATCTTAAATTCAAAAAAGTTGAATTTCGTATTGCCAAAGTATATCTGTGACACTATTTACGTAGTAAATAGGTGCTAAATTTGCTTTCAGAATTGAGCTATCTCTTTCCGTTCCTGAGATACGGCGACTCAAAGTGCGCGGCGGGTGTTGCGCTCACCACCACGCCGAGTTCCCGCTCGCGGTGTAGGGCACTGCGCAGGCGACACGCGCGGCGCGGGCGGGGTATACGGGACGGAGGGAGGTGTGCGCGCAAGCTCCGCCTCTCGCGGTCGGGGGCGGGGCTCCGCCACTCGGTTTCAAAATGGCGGCCGGCGGAACGGGCAGGGAAATAACTCCACTATCTCTCGGCTGATAACGGAGGAATGCGGGCGCTCGCTAGACTTCCGGGCGCCGTAAATTGTTCAAAATGAACCAATTTGATTTTAAATTTTTGTGCTCGATAAAGGGGGTATGTATGTACTATTATGTGTGCTCCAAAAGTGGTAAAAGAATTTTCGAGCTGGGGGAGGGGGGGTCAATATAGGCCAATATAATATATATAATAACAAGCTCAACAAACAAACAAATCAAACAAACAAATCACAATAAAGAAAATTTAAAATAAAATGTGGGTATGAAAATAAGTGGGTACCAAAAGCGACTTGGTCGGGGACTTTACTTAGAGGAGGTGGTCGTAACTTGTAGAACGTCCCGAGGCCCACAGATCACAAAAAACCGCGACCTCGTAGGATGACTTTCCACAGAGTTATGTTACTTTTTAACAGTTTTTGTTGATGATGATGATATACGGTCAAGTGTGAGTCGAAAATTGTAAATATTTATTTATTTTTGCTTGTATAGTTATTTTGTAACGAGGGGGGCAATGAAATTTAAATTGAATATGAACGTTATATTGAGTATTGGGGGGGGGGGGCAACAACAATGGGAGGGGGGCAAGGGGGGGCAAATTCAAATTCTATAACAGGTGTGTGTACCACGTGCTAAGCGTTGCCTAGTAAAGAAAATAAAATAAAATAAGAGGGGGGGCAAAATAAGGGGGGGGGGGCGTTCAGGGGAAATTTAGCTTTCTATGGCAGCCGAGTGAGAGACGTTTCCAGAAATTAAATTTTTGAAATTTATGAAAATTTTATTTAAAAAGGGGGGGGCGGACGTGACCAGGCGTGATTGGAGGGAGGGAAAGGGGATACCAATAAGCTATATAGTACCTTTGATCTTAATATGCAAAAACAGTCAGTGATACTACTGTAGTTTTGATTTTACAGAGTGTTTTGTATGACACTAGGGCCGGCTACTCGGCTCAAGAAAGGTGTTGGGTAGGGGGGGCGAATATATAGCTATAGGTTACAAATTATTAATATCTAGAAATCTACTTTATGAATAAATTAATTAAAATATTTAAACAATAATTTTTGTCGGCGCCAATTAAAACCGACCTGCACTTGACGAAATTCCTGACTATTCTATTTTTAGACACCAACTTGACCTACTTTTGATGTCAACTAAACAGATGTTCACTAAAAACTATGTATCTTATTATCTAATGATGCAAAAAATCCAAAATTTTCAGGAAATATTGTCCTTGAAATAGTCTATTTTATAGGGTCAAAAAATTTAGGGGTCGTTGATCGTTTTTGAGTTTAACACTGGGTCAAAGTTTATCAAATTTTTTCCCACCTTGTATCTCCGCCGGGAGTTGTCCAAATTCCCCGTTCAAGGTGTCCAGAGATTCGTCTCGGCGCCCTGCACCTTGATCTTCTGTGCAATTTCGTCCCAGACGTCTGGAACCAGATCTCGCAGTCAGGTGTTTCCAGGATTTTCCCGATATCTTGGCGAGTTCGACCGGGAAAAATCCGGGACTCAGCCAAGTTTTAGGTTACTCCAAGAGACTTCAACTGGCAGTTAAAAAAGTGCAGGTCGTCACTGAAAATCTCTCTGCGTTTCAACTTGAAAAGTGTATGTCGGTCCTGGTTTCGGTTATTTGCCAGTTTTTCTTCTATAACTTCGTCAAAAATGGTCCAAAATCCAAAATTTTTGCACTGACACTTCGCACACGTATTTCCGCAACCGGTTTTTTGTTTCACTGCACAATTAGTGTTCAATAGCTATTTTTAATGCTATTTTTTAGTGCGCGGAGCGGATAAAAATTCCAATATTAATTTAGAATATTGCTTGGGCACGTAGCGAACTTGTCGGAGGCCAGCGCGCGACTGGTTAGGTTAGGTTAGGTTAGGTTAGGTTAGGTTAGGTTAGGTTAGGTTGGGGTGCGGTGCCGGCTACCTCCTCGAAGCTCATCTAGTACTATCCTTTGCGAATTCTTAATACGGGGGGATAGTACTAGATTGGGCGGGTGCACCCTGGGTACGGTCAACAACTTCTCCTGAGTTTGGAGATCTTGTTGGCCGTAGCTAAAGTCCGGACTGGGGGGGAATTTCTGCGCACGCCCCTAAGCTTTTATTAGGAGCGCGCGCAGAAACTGGGGAAGGGCTCGGCGGGAGGCTGAGCAGTGTGGGGTGAGTCCGCTCGGACGTTGGTGTGTGGCCCTCCGCGTGTCCCTCTGATCAGCAGAGGGCACAGTGGATGGGTGATGAGCGGAGGCTCGTCTGATGGACGAGGAGGAGGGACGCCCCCGGTTGGTACTAACCCTACCTCCGGGTGGATTGTCGGAGATCGGAACCCCGTTTGCTGTGCCAGTCACGTCTTGGCGCGTGCGACGGGACCGAGGGCCTTGGCTTAACCGCCCGGGCCGCGAGGAAGAAAACCTCTATAAAAAATCACCCCGAAGATTAAGCGGCGGCGCAGCGCGAGAATCTGCATGGCCACCGGGTTGGTTGGTCGATACTGCGTTCCCCGCGGGAGCCCAGTCGAAGCTCTGCGCGGGTTAAGCCCGTAGACTTACCCGGGTACAGGGGGCACTGCCCGGGTGGACCGTTTATTTCCCCCATACTCGTGGGAACAGCAATGGAGAACAATAATTTAACTATTTCAATCAAAGAGGGAAAGGGGCCAGTCCCCGAACTGGATGAGTCTGACTCATCGTGTATGAGCAGGGCGTCGGCGGGATCGCTGACACCCAGCGACGGAAGGGAGCGCGGGAGACCGCGCTCAAAGAGGCACGGCGATGGCAGCCGCTCGGGCTCCGATAGCGGGTCGGATGCTCCGGCTGCGAAGGTCGCCGTTGCGAAGGAAAAGCGGGGCAGAGGCCGACCGCCCACAACGGGCCAGTACGTCGGCCTCGCTCAAGCTAAAGCGGCTCTGGTGGCCGCCAAGCGAGAGGAGATGGAACTCCGGGCCGAGCAAGAGGTTGCTGAAATGGCCCAGGAGCACCGTCTGTCGAGAGCGGCCTCTGGCCGAATCTCGGAAATGTCAGTGTCGACGGAGCAGGGGGATGAGCCCCTGGCCGTCGAGCTAAATAAGAGAGTCCTGGACTCCGTGGCCATCATCGAATCGGTGGCCACGAAGTCCAAGAACATCAAGGGCACGTTTGTGCGCGCCCTTAAGGATGCAACTGCCTCCATTAGAGAGGCAGTAGAGGACCTACACAGGAGGTCCTCATCGGAGGAAACGAAGAGGCTGCAGGCTGCCAACGTGCGCCTGCAAGAAGAGGTCACGGAGCTCCGGAAGGAGATGGTGGAGCTCCGTAAAGAGCTGATGCAGGCACTAGCTGCCCCCGCGCCGCGGCCCCCCGAGCGTTTATCGCCCGGCAGGACCGAAGCGTCGGGACCCCAAGGTGAGGACCTGACGCAGACTATACTGAGACAGGTCGGCGGAATGATGAGTGCGCGGTTCGAGGCCCTGGAGGAGCGCCTCCTGCCCGAAAAGCGCACTCGCCCCCCGCTCGCAGTAGACCGCAGGAACCCCGTGGCCCCTGCGGCTCCCGTGGTGGAGCCGCAGCCTGGCCAGTCGGGGATGCTTGCGGTCATGGATTTGACACATCCCCTTCCCCCTGAAACCCGCAAGGGTAAGAAGGGTAAGAAGGGGAAGAAACCCACCGGACGTGACGCGCCCCAAATGGCCAAAGTCCAGCCCGGCGTGAGCTGGGTGGAGGTGGCCAAGAGGGGTCGCAAGATGAAGAAGGACGGCGCAGTGGCGACACCGGCACCCTCGCAGGGGCCGCAACCCCAAGCGAGAGCCGCACAGCCGCGTCGCGCCGCAAAGGAGACGGCAGCCTCTGAGAGGCAACCTAAACTCCGCGCCCCAAAATCGTCTGCCATTGTGCTGACGATTCAGCCTGCGGGTGTGGAGAAGGGCCTCTCATATGAGAAGGCTTTACAGAAGGCGAAGCAGGTGATAAACCTGCCCTCGCTCGGGATCGAGAGCATCGGGTTTCGCCAGGCAGTAACTGGGGCCCGAATGCTCGAAATCCAGGGCGAGTCGAACGGGGATAAGGCGGACTCCCTCGCTGTTAAGCTGAGGGAGTTGTTTCCGGATACGGAAATCAGAGTCACCAGGCCGGTGAAAAGTGCGGATTTACGCATCTCCTGCCTGGATGACTCTGTTACAGGAGAGGAATTGGCGGAAGCTGTTGCCCGCGTTGGGGAATGTCGCCCCGACGCGGTCAAAGTTGGCGAGATCCGCCGGAACGCCGCAGGCTTGGGCACCGTTTTCGTGCGCTGCCCGGTGACTGCGGCCAAAAAGGTGTTGGCGGGTGGCCGCCTCTTAGTGGGATGGGTTGCGGCGTCGGTGAGATTGCTGACGCCGCGGCCATTGCACTGTTTCCGGTGCCTCGAGGTGGGGCATGTCAGAGAGCGGTGCAAGGCGGAGGTCGACAGGAGCTCCATGTGCTTCCGCTGTGGCCTTCCTGGACATAGGGCGTTCGATTGCTCGGCTGAGCCGCACTGCGCAGTGTGCGCAGCAGCAGGTAAGCCGGCCGAGCATCGCATAGGAGCCAGCGGGTGCGTCCCGCCTCACAAGCAGAGGGGGAAGACCACAGCGGGACCGAAAGTCCCAGCCAAGTCGCCTCGTCTACCCTGCCCTGGAGCGGCGCAGGAGACGATGGAGGTGGAAGTTCCAGCAAGGAAGTCGCCTCCACCCCGTGCTGGCACGGAGTTGGAGAGTATGGAGGTGGCAGATGTGGACAGCGCATGCGTCCCGTGCCCTGTGACCGCGTCTGGTTCGAGGATACCGACCGAACCAGCGACTGATGCACAGACTGTGCCAGAGAACCGGGACGAGCCGGGCAAGAGCAGAGCCAACTCCCACACCTCGGGGTCGAGGAAGGCAACGGTTGCTAACGTCCGGCGTAGGCGGGTGAGATGCAAACGCAGTTCGCAGTATGCATCTCTTATTCACATGGTATTCCACAACTCAGGTACAGATGAGGAGATCGGGGCTGCAGTTCTTCGAGCTGCGAAGTGCGGCCCCGATGAGGTGGAGGTCGAGGTTTTCAGAGTGGCGGATGACGACATGGGCCACGCCTTCGTATGGTGCGAGGAGGCTGTGGGCGACATCTTGTTGTCCACCAAGCTCTACCTTTGAGGATGACGGGACACTGGCGATGGCCACTAGTGGCCCTCTCCAGTCTCCAGTGGAAACTCTGGGTGCCGGGTTCGGGGGAACCCGGCACCCACATTAATGAGTTCCGAGTATGCGCGATGTGTCGAGTGTTCCGACACATCGCCATAAGAGAGGGAGGAGCCCTACGCTCCTGAAGAAGGGGTCCACTGGACCAGCGCTCTTCAGGGCTGCGGAGAAATGCGAAAGCCAGTACCGCGCCCCTGATGTTGGCGATCCGAGGGAACACCCCAGGTTTTTAGTGGGTAGGCCACCCTTCAGGTGGAGACTCCCACATCACCACCCTGCTCCCCCCCGGGAGCCGGTGGTATCCATCAAGGATTTTCCTGGGAAAAAAAAAAAAAAAAAAAAAAAAAAAGGTTAGGTTAGGTTAGGTTAGGTTAGGTTAGGTTAGGTTAGGTTAGGTTAGGTTAGGTTAGGTTAGGTTAGGTTAGGTTAGGTTAGGTTAGGTTAGGTTAGGTTAGGTTAGGTTAGGTTAGGTTAGGTTAGGTTAGGTTAGGTTAGGTTAGGTTAGGTTAGGTTAGGTTAGGTTAGGTTAGGTTAGGTTAGGTTAGGTTAGGTTAGGTTAGGTTAGGTTAGGTTAGGTTAGGTTAGGTTAGGTTAGGTTAGGTTAGGTTAGGTTAGGTTAGGTTAGGTTAGGTTAGGTTAGGTTAGGTTAGGTTAGGTTAGGTTAGGTTAGGTTAGGTTAGGTTAGGTTAGGTTAGGTTAGGTTAGGTTAGGTTAGGTTAGGTTAGGTTAGGTTAGGTTAGGTTAGGTTAGGTTAGGTTAGGTTAGGTTAGGTTAGGTTAGGTTAGGTTAGGTTAGGTTAGGTTAGGTTAGGTTAGGTTAGGTTAGGTTAGGTTAGGTTAGGTTAGGTTAGGTTAGGTTAGGTTAGGTTAGGTTAGGTTAGGTTAGGTTAGGTTAGGTTAGGTTAGGTTAGGTTAGGTTAGGTTAGGTTAGGTTAGGTTAGGTTAGGTTAGGTTAGGTTAGGTTAGGTTAGGTTAGGTTAGGTTAGGTTAGGTTAGGTTAGGTTAGGTTAGGTTAGGTTAGGTTAGGTTAGGTTAGGTTAGGTTAGGTTAGGTTAGGTTAGGTTAGGTTAGGTTAGGTTAGGTTAGGTTAGGTTAGGTTAGGTTAGGTTAGGTTAGGTTAGGTTAGGTTAGGTTAGGTTAGGTTAGGTTAGGTTAGGTTAGGTTAGGTTAGGTTAGGTTAGGTTAGGTTAGGTTAGGTTAGGTTAGGTTAGGTTAGGTTAGGTTAGGTTAGGTTAGGTTAGGTTAGGTTAGGTTAGGTTAGGTTAGGTTAGGTTAGGTTAGGTTAGGTTAGGTTAGGTTAGGTTAGGTTAGGTTAGGTTAGGTTAGGTTAGGTTAGGTTAGGTTAGGTTAGGTTAGGTTAGGTTAGGTTAGGTTAGGTTAGGTTAGGTTAGGTTAGGTTAGGTTAGGTTAGGTTAGGTTAGGTTAGGTTAGGTTAGGTTAGGTTAGGTTAGGTTAGGTTAGGTTAGGTTAGGTTAGGTTAGGTTAGGTTAGGTTAGGTTAGGTTAGGTTAGGTTAGGTTAGGTTAGGTTAGGTTAGGTTAGGTTAGGTTAGGTTAGGTTAGGTTAGGTTAGGTTAGGTTAGGTTAGGTTAGGTTAGGTTAGGTTAGGTTAGGTTAGGTTAGGTTAGGTTAGGTTAGGTTAGGTTAGGTTAGGTTAGGTTAGGTTAGGTTAGGTTAGGTTAGGTTAGGTTAGGTTAGGTTAGGTTAGGTTAGGTTAGGTTAGGTTAGGTTAGGTTAGGTTAGGTTAGGTTAGGTTAGGTTAGGTTAGGTTAGGTTAGGTTAGGTTAGGTTAGGTTAGGTTAGGTTAGGTTAGGTTAGGTTAGGTTAGGTTAGGTTAGGTTAGGTTAGGTTAGGTTAGGTTAGGTTAGGTTAGGTTAGGTTAGGTTAGGTTAGGTTAGGTTAGGTTAGGTTAGGTTAGGTTAGGTTAGGTTAGGTTAGGTTAGGTTAGGTTAGGTTAGGTTAGGTTAGGTTAGGTTAGGTTAGGTTAGGTTAGGTTAGGTTAGGTTAGGTTAGGTTAGGTTAGGTTAGGTTAGGTTAGGTTAGGTTAGGTTAGGTTAGGTTAGGTTAGGTTAGGTTAGGTTAGGTTAGGTTAGGTTAGGTTAGGTTAGGTTAGGTTAGGTTAGGTTAGGTTAGGTTAGGTTAGGTTAGGTTAGGTTAGGTTAGGTTAGGTTAGGTTAGGTTAGGTTAGGTTAGGTTAGGTTAGGTTAGGTTAGGTTAGGTTAGGTTAGGTTAGGTTAGGTTAGGTTAGGTTAGGTTAGGTTAGGTTAGGTTAGGTTAGGTTAGGTTAGGTTAGGTTAGGTTAGGTTAGGTTAGGTTAGGTTAGGTTAGGTTAGGTTAGGTTAGGTTAGGTTAGGTTAGGTTAGGTTAGGTTAGGTTAGGTTAGGTTAGGTTAGGTTAGGTTAGGTTAGGTTAGGTTAGGTTAGGTTAGGTTAGGTTAGGTTAGGTTAGGTTAGGTTAGGTTAGGTTAGGTTAGGTTAGGTTAGGTTAGGTTAGGTTAGGTTAGGTTAGGTTAGGTTAGGTTAGGTTAGGTTAGGTTAGGTTAGGTTAGGTTAGGTTAGGTTAGGTTAGGTTAGGTTAGGTTAGGTTAGGTTAGGTTAGGTTAGGTTAGGTTAGGTTAGGTTAGGTTAGGTTAGGTTAGGTTAGGTTAGGTTAGGTTAGGTTAGGTTAGGTTAGGTTAGGTTAGGTTAGGTTAGGTTAGGTTAGGTTAGGTTAGGTTAGGTTAGGTTAGGTTAGGTTAGGTTAGGTTAGGTTAGGTTAGGTTAGGTTAGGTTAGGTTAGGTTAGGTTAGGTTAGGTTAGGTTAGGTTAGGTTAGGTTAGGTTAGGTTAGGTTAGGTTAGGTTAGGTTAGGTTAGGTTAGGTTAGGTTAGGTTAGGTTAGGTTAGGTTAGGTTAGGTTAGGTTAGGTTAGGTTAGGTTAGGTTAGGTTAGGTTAGGTTAGGTTAGGTTAGGTTAGGTTAGGTTAGGTTAGGTTAGGTTAGGTTAGGTTAGGTTAGGTTAGGTTAGGTTAGGTTAGGTTAGGTTAGGTTAGGTTAGGTTAGGTTAGGTTAGGTTAGGTTAGGTTAGGTTAGGTTAGGTTAGGTTAGGTTAGGTTAGGTTAGGTTAGGTTAGGTTAGGTTAGGTTAGGTTAGGTTAGGTTAGGTTAGGTTAGGTTAGGTTAGGTTAGGTTAGGTTAGGTTAGGTTAGGTTAGGTTAGGTTAGGTTAGGTTAGGTTAGGTTAGGTTAGGTTAGGTTAGGTTAGGTTAGGTTAGGTTAGGTTAGGTTAGGTTAGGTTAGGTTAGGTTAGGTTAGGTTAGGTTAGGTTAGGTTAGGTTAGGTTAGGTTAGGTTAGGTTAGGTTAGGTTAGGTTAGGTTAGGTTAGGTTAGGTTAGGTTAGGTTAGGTTAGGTTAGGTTAGGTTAGGTTAGGTTAGGTTAGGTTAGGTTAGGTTAGGTTAGGTTAGGTTAGGTTAGGTTAGGTTAGGTTAGGTTAGGTTAGGTTAGGTTAGGTTAGGTTAGGTTAGGTTAGGTTAGGTTAGGTTAGGTTAGGTTAGGTTAGGTTAGGTTAGGTTAGGTTAGGTTAGGTTAGGTTAGGTTAGGTTAGGTTAGGTTAGGTTAGGTTAGGTTAGGTTAGGTTAGGTTAGGTTAGGTTAGGTTAGGTTAGGTTAGGTTAGGTTAGGTTAGGTTAGGTTAGGTTAGGTTAGGTTAGGTTAGGTTAGGTTAGGTTAGGTTAGGTTAGGTTAGGTTAGGTTAGGTTAGGTTAGGTTAGGTTAGGTTAGGTTAGGTTAGGTTAGGTTAGGTTAGGTTAGGTTAGGTTAGGTTAGGTTAGGTTAGGTTAGGTTAGGTTAGGTTAGGTTAGGTTAGGTTAGGTTAGGTTAGGTTAGGTTAGGTTAGGTTAGGTTAGGTTAGGTTAGGTTAGGTTAGGTTAGGTTAGGTTAGGTTAGGTTAGGTTAGGTTAGGTTAGGTTAGGTTAGGTTAGGTTAGGTTAGGTTAGGTTAGGTTAGGTTAGGTTAGGTTAGGTTAGGTTAGGTTAGGTTAGGTTAGGTTAGGTTAGGTTAGGTTAGGTTAGGTTAGGTTAGGTTAGGTTAGGTTAGGTTAGGTTAGGTTAGGTTAGGTTAGGTTAGGTTAGGTTAGGTTAGGTTAGGTTAGGTTAGGTTAGGTTAGGTTAGGTTAGGTTAGGTTAGGTTAGGTTAGGTTAGGTTAGGTTAGGTTAGGTTAGGTTAGGTTAGGTTAGGTTAGGTTAGGTTAGGTTAGGTTAGGTTAGGTTAGGTTAGGTTAGGTTAGGTTAGGTTAGGTTAGGTTTTTTTTTTTTTTTTTTTTTTTTTTTTTTTTTAATTGTGGGCAGCCAAGGGAAAATCCTGCATGGACGTCTGGGAATGGAGGGCCCAGACAGTGCCGGATTCTTACCGGCTAAAAACCATTGGCTGCCGCAAGCTACGCCCCCGAATATTCTTTCAGGATTGTATTACTGTTTTTATTTTCTTATCACTATTACAATTTCAACTTAACGCTAAGTTATATCTTCTTAATATTAAAACATTTCAAATTATTAGGAGCAAAGAATACTACATACTATATAAAATAAATTAATGTATATATAAATGTACATAATTGGGTGACTAATTACCTTACAAGTTTACATAATTGCTATATTGTTTTAAACTACTTTTACTCTACATTTAAAAATTTTCTTATCTATAATCTTTATTTTGCTATTGTTTATATATAACAATATATAACATAACAAAGCTTATATATCTGTTCTGTTTCTTTTGTTCACAATTTCGCATATATGAGTGCAGTAGTTTACAAATTCTGCACTGCTCGTCTTACTTGTTAATAACTCGTGAAAGTTATCTTTATTGATTTTAACACCTATTCTCTGCTCCAGATCAAATCTTTCTACTGCGTGGACTGGGCATTCAATTAGGATGTGCGGCACATCCTCGACAATATCTGGCTCACAGATGCATGATGGATTCTCCTTGCACTTGAATCGCGTCAAGTACTGAGAGAATCCACCATGCCCCGTGAGTATTTGCGTGAGCTTACCCGCTGGTCTGACCTTACGCACGAAACGGTAGGCGCTTCTGACATCCGGAAGGAAGAGTTTAGTGGTGGACGCGGTGTCCCCGGCTTTATATCTAGCGTTCCATTCTATCAAGAATGTATCCCGAATTAGCCTCTTTATGTATGAAACGGGACACCGGTCGTACTCTGGCCTCCTTCTGGACTTCAGTGCAGCCTCTTTAGCCAGTTCGTCAGCGCGTTCATTGCCTGGGAGTCCCGCATGGGCTTTAACCCAGAATAAAGATACATCTTTTCCCTGGGTCAAAGCCGTTCGCAGGTTTTCCCTAGTCTCTACGGCCAGAGGGTGAAGGGAGCCATGGTTAGCGACCGTCTCCAATGCGGCCCTCGAATCGCTGTATAGACCAAAGCTACCCTCCACCCTCTTGAGAATCTCGCCCGTAGCCTTGCATATGGCTAGAAGTTCCGCCTGGTAGACTGTGCAGTACGCGGACAGACTAAGCTTGAGGTTCTTGATCTCGGCTTCACTATTCCACAAGGAAAGTGCAGCTCCGACCTTCCCCTCAATCTTGCTTCCGTCGGTGAAGATTCGCACCTCCTGCACATTGTACCTGTCCACAAGGCTTTGGTCTACCAGTTGGACAAATTCCAGGTCCATATGCTCAGCTGGATGAGGAGTTTCTGCAAACCTTACCGGACACTCGGTCTCTCTATCTCCTAGCTCCAGTAGGGACGACCCTCTCTTTGCCTCGTACAGAGCGGCTGCTTCTTGTATCCTGAGGTCGAGAGGCAGTATCCCCGCCAGCACCAGTGCCGAGTGTAAGGAGACTGTTCGGTAAGATTTGCAGAGCTTCTGGGCGAACCCTCTCTGGACCGTATCGAGCAACTTACGCACCCCGATCTTCCTGGCTGCGGGCGCCCATATTGGTGAAGCATACATTACGATAGGTTCTATTGTAGCTATGTAGATCGTGCGAATGACCTCGGGGTGTAGACCCCAATCTACTCTAGCGGCTTTAGAGAGCTGCTTATATATATCGAGCGCTTTCCGGCATTGCAGCGCGACGTGCGTGTTAAAAGTCAGTTTGTCGTCTATCGTCAGTCCCAGGATCTTGACTTCCCGCGACATGCCAACGCTTACCCCTCCCATGGTCAGCATTGGGGTGTCGTACTTAAGTTTCTTGGTTATCACCATTGCGCAAGTTTTATGCGGCGCAAACTTCAACTTGTTCCGAACTCCCCACTGCTGCACATGGGCGAGCGCTGCATTGGCCTGCCTCGACACGTCAAGTCCAGTGTCTCCGTCGAAGATCAACACTACGTCGTCAGCGAAGGCCTGCACATACACTCCCTTCTCTTCCAATTCCCACAGCAGAGGGTCCAAAAGAAGGTTCCATAGGATGGGACCACCTATTGACCCTTGCACGCAACCCTTGTTGGTGCTCCTCGTGCATTCTTCCCCGGCGTACCTTACACTGACTTTTCTGCAGTCGAGATAGCTATCGAGTAGCCTCCTGATATTGACCGGACATTTTTCCTCAGCCAGACGAATTCTGATGATCGGCCACCAGGCGCTATCGAAGGCCCCCTCTATGTCCAATGACACTAGGGTTACCA
>OU611993.1:18044256-18049239 GCA_914767915.1 Agriopis aurantiaria | reverse complement strand
AAAAGGCACGCCGCCTCACAGGATATAGTGCGGTATCCCCGTACCACCCCGATGGCCATCGCTCGCTGCGGTCGCCTTAAAAGGGCAACCGATTGGCTATCTAAGGCATCAGCCCATAGGGGCGCTCCATAAAGTGCCATGGACCTCACCACTCCCAGATATAGGCGGCGACTGCCAGCCTTCGGCCCCCCGAGATTGGGCAGCAGGCGCTTGAGGGCACCAGCCGCACCCATCAGCCGGGGCACCAGCCGCGCGAAGTGCTCGCGGAAGTTCCACCTTCCATCGAGGTGGAGTCCAAGATACTTCATCGTGGACTCCACCTCAATGCGCACACCTCTGATAGAGATGTGGGAACCCCTCGGAGGCGCTCGTCGGGGGCCGTGAAAAACCAAGGCCTCCGACTTGTTGAGCGCCACCCGAAGTCCCAACATCTCTATCCTCGTCACCACCTCCTCCACCGTTGCTGTGGCAAGACGGGCAGCCTCCTCATAGGTCTCGCCCCGGGCAGTCACAAGCGTGTCATCCGCATAGCAGGTCACGCTGGCGCCCGGATGGAGAGCTCCTCTCAACACCCAGTCGTAGCCGATGTCCCACAGGACCGGCCCAAGAGCTGAACCCTGCGGCACGCCGCACGACATCTCCTTCCGCAGGAGTCGTCCCTCCTTCCCCGCATACGAGACTGATCTCTCGGAGAGGTAGGCGTCAACAATTCGGCTGAGATAGGGTGGCACTTCATGGTACTTCAGTGCCTCCCCTATACAGGCCCACGGCAGCGTGTTGAAGGCATTGGCGATGTCAAGAGACACCGCCACCATCACACTGCCCTGAGCCACCGCCTCGTCCGAGAGGGCTTTAACACGTTTGATCGCGTCAATCGTAGACCGGCCCACCCGGAAACCGAATTGCACGTCCGACAGACTCGGACCGACCCTATCAAGGTGCCGGACAAGGCGACCAGCTATTACGCGTTCAAACAGCTTGTCCGCCTCGTCCAGCAACACGATTGGGCGGTATGCGGAAGGAGAGTCCGCTGGGCGCCCATCCTTCCTCAGAAGAACCAATCTGCCCGTCTTCCACAGCTTCGGGAACCGACCCGTCTCCAAACAGGCATCTAGCAGCCGTCGGAATCGGTCCCCGAGTACCTCCAATGCCAGGACCCAGGCTCGTCCAGGAATGCCGTCTGGCCCCGGGGCCTTGTTCTTGGCTTTGAGCCTGAGCACCGCCGCCCAAAGCTCCCCTTCAGAGACTGGCGGCACCTCCTCAAACTCAGCCTGAGTCTCTTCCCGATGAGGCGCCATTACCGGAGGCTGAAAGACCGCGCCGCTCGGAAACAGGGCGGTCATAACATCCTCCAGCAATCGCGGCTCAAGTGTCTCTGTCAGGGGGGGCGCCCAAGGACGGATCTTCCGTCTAACCTCCTTGTAGGGGCGCCCCCAAGGGTCATGGCTGAGCGTTTCCAGCAGCTCGTTATACGCCTGAGCCTTGGCGTTGATGATAGCCAGTTGCAGGTCCCTCTTTCGCTCCCGGTATTCACCGTACAACTGATCCTCCACAACTCCATCCCTGCGCTGCCGTCGACGCTGTCTGGTGTACTGTCGTCTCGCTTCCACGCAACTACTTCGGAGAGCAGCTATCTCCTGAGACCACCAGTACACCTGTCGTCTTGGAGGCCGCGGTTTGGCTCGGGCCATGCTAGCGTCGCATATTTGCGACAGAGCACTCCGAAACCACTCCGCTTCCTCCTCGACCCCCTCTGTCACGTCCGGTGTGGCCAACCAGGCCTGGACAATAGAAGCCTCCACCAGCGCTTCTTTGTCCATCGTCCCCAGGACCCATCTGGGATATTTTGGGGCACACCCTCCAGGGTGGCGAGCACCTGTGGTGGTGGAAGAGGTGGAGACATCAAACCGGATATACCGGTGATCCGAAGCTGTCTCCACCTCTTCCACCACCCTCCAGTCTCTAACCAAGCATGCAATGGGAAGAGAGGCCAGTGTCAAATCGACAATAGAACCCCCGTTCCATCGCACGCAGGTTTCGACCGACCCCCTGTTCAAAACCAGGAGGTCGTTGTCCGCCGCCCATTCCTCCAGGACCTCTCCTCGAGGCCCAGTCGCCGGGCACCCCCACGCCATAGACTTGGCGTTGAAGTCCCCCACAACAAGCGCCCGACGGGGTAGCATTCGCCTAATGAGAGCGCCTACCCCGTACAGAAACGACTGAAACTCCGAGAGGTGCCTGTTGGGAGAAAAGTAAACCCCAATGAGGACGATCTCTCCCCACCTTACAGCCGTGAAGCCCCTGCCCCTTTCCACTACAGGGAGGGGCGAAACGGCAGCCGAGGAAACAATGGCCACCACGCCGTCAACGTCACCGACCCAGTTATCCCGGGGAGGGACGAAGTACGGTTCGGCGACCACCGCAATCTCTATCAGCCACTCTGCCATGCTCTGCACAAGTAGATCCTGTGCAGCAGCAGAGTGGTTGAGATTCGCCTGAAGGAAACGATGACCCATTGATTAACAATCAAGGGTCATCGCCTCCTCACCCCGCTCCTGAGTGGAGGGGCAGTCAATGGCTGGCGTGGCACTGGGTGCGGCGACAACTCTGACGACCTTCTTGGGCTTGGGTGGGGTGCAGGCCTTGCTGCCCATTCTGTGCCCCGCAGGCCTGTTGGCCGTTGAACACAGCGGACACCTTGCACTCGCTGTGCACTGGCTCGCCTTATGTCCTGGTCGACCGCAGCGGTAGCAGTCTTCACTGCGATCGACCTCGGATGTGCACTGGGCACGCACATGCCCTTTTTGCAGGCACCGATAACACTGCATCGGTCTGGCCTGCAGAATCTGCACGCTCACCGCAACCCAGCCGACCAGTAGGCGGCCTCCATCACGCAGTTTTTTCGCCGCTGAAACTGGGCAGCGAACCCAGGCGGAACCGGCGCCCTGGGAGCCTTGGCGGATTTCTCCAACCTTAACGGCCTCCACAGGGCATCCACCACGCTGGGCAATAACTGCTGCCAGTTCATCTCTGCCTACTGAATCATCCAGGCCCGTGATGCGCATTTCTGCACATTTCAAAGGCCTGGAGACCTTCAGCAGCTCCGGACTTATGGCGTCACGAATCTTCTGCGCGAGGGAGTCCGCCTTTTCTCCACTCGTTGCGCCGGTCACCTCTAGCTTGCGAGCTCCAGTGGCAGCTCGCCGGCAGTGTAAGCCGGCGCCCACAATGCCACAGGTGGTCAAGTCAATTTTTGACCTTAGCTCGGCGAGCACTTTTGGGTAAGTCATGCCCCTCTCCTCAGCCCCCGGCTGCAGCGTAATCACCACCGCCGATGACCGAGGAGAGCGCAGCTTTACCTGCTGGCCCTTGGGCCCCGCGGGCACTGACGACTGCTGCTGGGTCCCCTTATTTTTTTTTTTTCTGCCCCGTTTCACAGCTGCCACCCAGCCTTCATCCATGGACGTAGGAGGAGGCGGGAGGGGTCGACCACGTTTTGCCTGCACTGTATTTCCCTGGTTAGGGGTTCCCGCCGCAGGACGAACGTCCCTTCTGGAACCTTTCACAGGGATACCTACTGTAGCCTTTCCCTTAGGCCCCTTCTGGGATTCAGGGTCAAGCACCCTCTCGACACCGCTTGTTCCTGGATTCGGCTTGGCAGGCTGGGCTGACGGCTTAGCTGGCGCACGGTCGGCAGCAAGCGACGGTCGAGGGCGCTTTTCGGGCAGAAGACGCCCCTCAAGCGCCTCGAGACGCGCATTTACCATGCCACCAACCTGCATCATGATCGAGCGCGTCAATTCCTCCAACGGGTTATTTATTGGCTGGGGTGCAGGCCCTAACTCCTTCGACCCACTAGGCGAAACTCGCTGAGGGGAGGAAGGTGCGGGAACGCCACGCATCCGAGCCATCTCGTTTCGAAGGTCCGCCATATCTTGCCGGAGCTCCGCCACCTCTTTTTCCAGGCGGGCGTTAAGGGCCCGCAATTTTTCAGTTTCGGTCGTAGAGGTTCTCTTACAGAGAGCCTCTACCACCGATCCGATCGAAGCCGCAGACTCCTTCAGCGCCTTCTGGAAAGTGCCCTTTAGGTGACTTGACTTGGCCGCAACCATAGTGATGACCTCCAAGTCCCCAAGGGCCCTCTGACTGAGCGCCTCTACCAGTCGCTCGTCTCCTACCTCTGTCATCTGCAAACCAAGTGCAGCTCTGTCCTGTTGGGCTGAGAGTGCCTTCTCCACAAGGACTCTATCCAGCTTCTCGGCTGTTTCCACTCGTTTTTGTTTCAGGTATTTCCTCCTCTCAATCTTAGCCGCAGAATTCAAGGCAGCTGTCGATGTGGCAGCTGCATTGAAATCTACGGGCGGCAAATCTTCAACGTCGTTTGACGGCTCGTCGTTTGACTCCTCGTCGTTTCGACGCTGTCGTTTAGAGCCACTCTCCCAGAATCCGCCTTCGGTCAGTGACCCGCGCGATTCCGACCTCGGCAAGCTGACATTGGTGTCAGACTTGCCTTCCGTCCTCTGATATAGAAGACAAGACGAGGATTGAGACTTAAGTCTCTGGCTCAGTCTTGTTCTTCTACCATCCTCCCTCTCTCTCTCCACTCTCCCAAAACTCTCCTCCTCACTCTCTTGGCGATTGGTGCCCACCCCGTAGTACGAAGGGCAGCCTTCCGTAGAAGGACGGGATTTGCCGGTCGAGGCCGATCTACCCGTTCGGGGACATTGTACTTTATCATTCGCCATTGTCATATTTTTTGTTCCTTTTTGAAGGGGTACGGTCCCCTTGTGGGGGTCTAACGGCCGAACTTCCCGCTGACCATGCCCGGGCATGCGAGCCCGGAGCTGCATCGCGTAGGCAACACAGCTCCGGACTCGCAAACCGGACACTCCCCTCAGCGACCCCCGAACCTTGAGACTTGGTATGCTCCGCGCAGCGACACGCCACGCACATCCGCCCCCCCGATACCACACCACTGTGGTG
>OU611993.1:18036756-18039256 GCA_914767915.1 Agriopis aurantiaria | reverse complement strand
TCTTGAGAAGGACTAAAGGCCGCACAAATTCAAGAGCTAATGTGGTACTTGAGGTAAGCCCTTGTGTTTGGGCAAGTCTCAAGGACCACGAAGTGCGACTGGGCTTCCAAACAGTTCTAGCTGTTGACCATTCCCCCGTTGTCCAATGCTACCGATGTTTGAGCTTTGGGCACATCGCCAAAGAGTGCAGGGGGGAGCCGCACTGCGGCTATTGTGGCGAAGGACATGATACTCGTGAATGCACTGGCCGCGAAGCGGACCCCACCTGCATTAACTGCTCGATGACTAAGAGCTTGGGGGACCTGGCTCATCCAGCTTACAGCTCAAACTGCCCGGAATGGAGGAAGTGGGACCGGATAGCGAGATCTACAGTTAGTTATTGTTAAGGGCTCCGCAACTGTTCCTACACAGCATTCCCTAAAGCTGAGCTTCCTGCAGGCGAACCTTGGACGCGGAAACTCCGCTTTCAACGAGTGCCTGCGGGAGGCTGTAGTTAAAAAAATATCCTTGCTCCTCCTCCAGGAGCCATATGTCGGTGCCAAAGGGTATGTAGTGGCAGCCGGTCACCGCGTTATTCAGCATTGTATGTGTAATAAAGATAACCCAGTTAAAGCGGCAGTGGTCGTCGTTGATTCTTGCATAAAGGTAATTGAAAACCCGGACTTAATATCCCAAAACATTGTTGCTTTTATTGCCATTGTTGGTAAGTTCAAAGTAGGGGTCATAAACGCATACATTCAAGACACAGCAGACATCACTCTGTATCTCCACAAAATCAGAAGCGTAGCACAGAGATTAGGGACCACCAACCTGATCATTGCCGGAGATTTCAACTCGGCCAGTCACTGGTGGGGATGTGAGGAAGAGGATGAGAGAGGAGAAGCTTTAGTGGATACTATAGTACACCTAGATGCGCATTTCTTAAACCAAGGTACCACACCTACTTTCTTCAGGTACGTAAACGGGGTAGAAAGCAAAAGTATTGTCGATATCACAGCCTGCACCTCAGGAATACTGAACAGAGTGGTTAACTGGAAGGTGGACCTGGACCTATCCATTCTTTCGGATCATCGGGCCATCACCTTCCAAGTTAAAATCACAAAGGATGAAGTAGAAGAGTGCCCTTCTTCATTTACGAGGAAATACTTCACGAAGAAGGCAAACTGGCTACAATTTCGTGAGGTTCTCGGAAAAGAGCTGGATGTGTCTTTAGATGGTGATAAAGCAATAGCTGAAACCCAGACTGAAGAGCAGCTGGGAACACTAGTGGCCTGTTACGAAGAAACCATTCACAAGGCGTGCAGAGAGGCAATTCCACTTATCTCTCCCAGGCGTAGACGGAGAAACGTATGGTGGAGCGAAAAACTGGAACAAAAGAAGAAGCAGACAATCAAGCTAAGAAATAGAATACGAAATGCACGAGCAGAGAGAAGACAAATGGTGATTGACGAATACTTGGACGCAAAGAAGGACTACAAAGATAGCATTCAACAAGCGATGACAGAAAGCTGGAAACAAAACTGCTCAGGGATGGAGAAAGAGGATGTCTGGAAGAAGGCTTATAGAATCGTCAAATCATGCTCAATGGGTGGCGACGACAAGCTCCTGAGATCCGTAGATGATTCAACGCTGTCAGCTGAGGATTCCGCTCTACTACTGGCTAATACTTTTTTCCCAGACGATAATTATTCGGAGGATACCACCGACCAAGCACTGCTCAGAGATGAAGTGACGTCTATGAAAGGAAAATTTAGGGAATCCACACCAAACAATATTAGAAAGTTTACCCATCTGGAGCTAGAAACAGTCTTCAAGCACGTGAGTCCTAACAAAGCACCTGGTGGAGATGGATTGACAGCGGATATATGCCTGGAAGCCTACAGAACCCGCTCTGATATCCTTCTGGGAATATATAACAAATGTTTAGAGCTAGGACTTTTTCCCGAACAGTGGAAGATAGCAACAGTCAGAGTTATCCCAAAACCAGGCAAAAAGGATTACTCGAAGCCAAGATCATACAGACCCATAGGTCTACTGCCGGTATTTGGTAAGATTCTGGAAAAAATGTTTGTTAACAGGCTCCAGTGGCAATTGGGACGAGAACAGAAACTGAGTCCCCGTCAATATGGATTTACTCCACAAATTAGTACGGAAGATGCCTTATACGATGCCCTCAGTATTATAAACGAAGGCCTCAGTAGCAAGAAAATTATAGTAGTCATATCATTGGATATTGAAGGTGCTTTTGATAACGCCTGGTGGCCAGCAATAATCAATGAATTGTTGAAACGAGAAGCGGACGTATCTATACTCAGGCTTATCTGTAACTACCTGGAGAATAGAAAAGTTACCCTGAAGTATGCTGGAGCTCAAGTTAACAAGCCGACCACTAAGGGATGTGTTCAAGGATCTACCTGCGGCCCAATACTTTGGAACGTCCAGATGGATCCCATTCTACAGAAAGCAGAAGACATGGACGTTCACATCCAGGCTTTTGCGG